>JAYESA010000005.1:320061846-320071846 GCA_036927795.1 Iris macrosiphon
TTTCTCACATGCAGTTACTTCTCTACTTGTATTGTTCTCCAGTTTACATTGCAGCTACTTATTCTGCTCCAGCATATATTTATTTTCTGTGCATCTTGTATACTTTTCTATTGCTCGTCATATACACCTTACCATGTATTTGGAGTTGCTTTCAGAGTTATGTACTTCGCTCCAGTCCTGATTGGGCATATTTTTTCCAGAGGATCCTGAGGATTATTGCCCGACGTTCTACGGGCCGGGTGTTGACGAGGGTTGTGACCCCGAGACTGAGGAGGAGTGCGCCGAGGAGACGCCGTTAGCGCCCTAGTTAGCTAGGTGAGTTTCCTGGGTTGTTCCCAGTTGATTATTTTGGATGATTGTACTTATTCTTTTGATGCTGTGAGATATTGTAGACTATTATAGAATTGGACTGTATATTTGGATATTGTCTTGCTCTCTTTGGTTCTGTTTCTTTGTTCATATCTTATCGTGCTTTTATTCTTCCCCTAGTTATTGTGATTAAGAGCTTATATATATTGTGTGGTTGCCCTCCTTTTGGAGAGGATATTAACAGATTTTTGTGAGATATATAGAATTGTTTGACCTAGAATGAACCTTACAGCGTTCTACCGCCGATTCTGCGACGTAGGCTGGACCCACAACTCATGCCCGATTTTTCGGGTACGGGTCGTGACACGTTTTTGGTGGTGGCCCATGCAGATCTAGTTTTTAGGTTTACCTGCAATAGAATATAGGCTGAGAGAGAGTGTGCTCAATCACAACTAGGACCCTTCCTGATTTCTTTTGCTATCTTTAATTTTCCTGAAATTATTTTCTTTTGCAATATTACTGTCCTTCTTTGATGATATCGTTTCTTGCACTGTATTGACTTTTTTTGATCTGTGTTCAGGATGCCTCCGAAGACCAGATCTCAGCACACCATCCCAGCAGCTGCCACAGAGAGGTCTGCCACCTCTCGTCCTGCTCGACTTCGGGCAGCCGTTACCGCTCCACTCGCCACTCCTACGGTTGAGGGAGCGTATATTTCTCTCGGAGATCCCCTTACTCCCATTGATCCGAGAGTCACCCCAGTTGTTCCGGTGGTACCTCCTCCACCACCGCCTATACCGGTTGATGCCACGCAGTTGTTTGCGTTCTTCAGAGAGATGATGGACGTGCAGCACCGCCAGGTGGATGTTATGAGGATGGGCATTGAGAATGCTCATCAGGTGGCTATGACAGCGGTGGACAGAGTGGCTCAGATCCAGCCACAGGAGGAGCAGGCTCAGCATCCTAGGCCAGGCACTATTATCGACTTCCAAAGGATGCGGCCCAAGGAGTTCCAGGGTACAGAGGGGATCCTGTACGTAGACGACTGGATCGAGCATATAGAGGGCATCTTCAGACTGGCGCTGATCCCAGCCAGCATGCAGATCGAGGCAGCGGGCAGCCAGATGTTCGACCTTGCCCTTACTTGGTACCGTACGGATACACGGATAGCAGTACCGGGACTGACTTGGGAGGCTTTCAAGAAGCTTTTCAAGGAGAAGTTCTTCCCGGATGTGGCTCTCAATGTATTGGAGATCCAGTTTGAGGCGCTCGTCTAGGGGACCATGCTAGTGGACGAGTATGCAGCAGAGTTTTGCCGTCTGGACAGATTTGTTGAGGGGTTGACTGAGGCAGCGAAAGCACAGAAGTTCCGCAAGGGTTTGGTCATGGTGGTCAAGTCCTTGACTAGGAGTGACCGCTAGGTGACCTTCGAGCAGATTGTCAGCGATGCACAGAGAGCTGAGGATGACTTGGAGTTGAAGACCAAGAGGAGCAGAGATGCTTCGGGAGCAGGCAGCAGTGCAGGACCAGCCAAGAGGCTATTCCAGTAGACCCAGCAGCACCAGGGTCAGGGTCGTGCGCCCTTCCGGCAGGCGCCCTAGCAGTAGAGACAGGGACAGCAGCAGGGCCAGAGGCAGCCCATTATTTGCCCTTTCCGTAGGAAGCCAGGGCACGGATGGGACATCTGCAGAAAGAGGCTGGGCAGATGTTTGTTGTGTGGCACAGAAGATCACTAGCTGAAGGATTGTCCTTCAGCGCTTGCCCGTAAAGCTCAGGGCGGAGGAGCCGCTCAAAGGGCACCAGCCAGAGCACCTGCAGCGCAGCAGAGAGGACAGCCTTTGCAGACTCAGCAGCAGAGGTTTGCCCAACACCAGCACCGAGGAGGACAGCAGGGGCGAGCTTTTGTCCTGACTGTAGACGAGGCCGAGCCCGTTGGTGATGTGATCTCAGGTTCTGTTCTTCTTGATTCCATTCCAGCACTTGCTTTATTTGATTCTGATGCTTCCCATAGCTTTGTGTCTGTATCTTTTGCTGTTAGACACCATCTTGTTGCTGAACCTTTAGCTAGACTCTGCAAGATCACGACTGGGGGTGGTATCATCCTAGTCAGTGATGTCTGCAGAGACCGGAGAGTTATCTTGGGAGGCCGGGAGTTGAGTGTGTGCCTACTCGTAATGCCACTTCTGAGCTATGATATTATACTCGGAATGGATTGGTTGAGTATGCATTGTGCTAGTATAGATTGTCGTGGAGGCAGAGTGTTGTTTAGTCCGCCGGGTGAGCCAGAGTTTCAGTTTGCCAGAGGAGCAGCGGAGCAGACCGAGGGAGTCTTCTGCGAAGCCCTGGTGGTAGAGCCGAGGTTGCTATATCCACTGATAGAGGAGTACATGGATGTCTTTCCAGAGGAGTTGCCAGGGTTACCTCCGGACAGAGATGTGGAGTTCTCTATAGACTTGGTGCCAGGTGCGGAGCCGATATCCCAGCACGTCTATAGAGTCAGCAACAGTGAGCTGATAGAGTTGAAGAAGCAGGTGGATGAGATTCAGGACAAGGGATTTATCAGATCTAGTTCTTCTCCGTGGGGTGCTCCGGTACTTTTTGTGCCGAAGAAGGATGGGTCGATACGGATGTGTATCGACTACAGGGCTCTGAACAACCTCACAATCAAGAACAAGTATCCGCTGCCGCGTATTGATGATCTTTTTGACCAGTTGTCACCACCCCATTTCCAGAGCCGGGTATTTTTTTTTAATTTGGTTAATTGTGTATTATTTATAATTAATTTTATTTATATTTAATTAGTTGTTGTATTATTTTTTTATTGATTGTTTTAGGGTTTTGGCTAGCCTGGACCCATGTCAGACCCTAGTGGACCCATGTCCGACCCAACCCACACCCTTGTGAGACCTATTTTTGGGTTTAGAATATTTATTATATTTTTAGTGGGTTAGTTGGAGAGATTTGGAGTTAGTTTGAGTGCTTTTGGAACCCGAAACCCAAAACCCAAGTTATGAGGGCATTTTGGACTTTTGGACTTTATGTAACCCTTTATTAGGTGTTTGGCCGGCCCTCCCCACACTCCCAGACCCATACCCGACCAGCAGCAGCCATTCCCCTTCATTTTCCACTTCTTCTTCACTTCTTCTTCTTCTTCTCGACTTTTCCTTCTTCCTCTCTCCTTCCTACTTCAAGTAAGTCCTTCTTTCTTCTCTTCTTCCTCCATTCCTTCTTCCTTATATTAACCCTAACCCTACATTTTTCCCTAACCTAGGTGGGTAGAGCTTAGATTTGGTGTTGGAGCTTGGATTGAGAGCTTGGAAGCTAGTTGTAGTGGATTTGGAGCTTTTTGGAGACTTTGGCTTGGGATTCCAACTCCCAAGAGGTAAACCCTAATTTCCTCCCTTGTAATTACTTTTATGTAGTTTAATTAGTGGTTTAGAACCTTCCTAAATCCTTAGGCTACCCGTGGGAGGAAGTTGGAACTAGTTTGGTTGAGTTTAGAGACTTTAACACTAGGTTTTGTGTCAATTTCGGGTGGAATCCAAAATTGGCCCAATTTTGGGTGATGCCCTAGGTTAGACGGACATAGGTAGACGTTGTCGGGTGTCTTGAGGGTGAGTGCATGTCTCCGTTCGGACACGTGAAGTCGTATCGCGGAGAAACGGGTGTTTCGGGCGAATTTAGGGTTTTCGTCGTCGCCGATTCTAAGTGCGTGCGCGTTTTTGCCACGGGCCAAGAATCGACGGGATAGCATTTTTTTCTAGGATTTAGACATCGTTTAGAACCCGTGGGTAAATTTTAGGCCGATTCCGAGTTGGTTTGGTGTACGTTTCAGGAGGTTTTCCGAACCGCACACCGCGTGTTCGTCGAAATGACCGAACGGCCATTTCGACTTGGTTTCCTAGTTTCGGGCTTGTGCGCGCGTTGGGTTAGCTTCGGAGAGTGTGTGCTAGAGTTCTCGGGTTATATTTTATATATTTATAGGTGTTTGTGCGTGTCGTGGCCGTTGGGCGTGCGTTGGTGAGTGTTGTGTGCGTGGTTGTGTGTAGTGTTGTGTAGGTGTATATGTGTCTATATATATGTATATATATATATATATATATATATATATATATATATATATATATATATATATATATATATATATATATATATATATATATATATATGTATATGTATGTATGTATGTGTGTACGTGTATATATATATATATATATTTGTGTGTGTGTGGTTGTGTGTTTGTGAGAGTGTGTGCTAGTATGTGTGAGAGTGTGTGTGTGAGGGTGTGTGAGAGTGAGTGTGTGTGAGTGAGTGTATATATATATATATATATATATATATATATATATATATATATATATGTTTGAGTGTGAGTGTGTATATGTATATATATATATTAGTGTGTGTGTATATATATATATATATAGATATGAGTGTATATATATATAGATATATGTACGTGTTTGTATATGTGTGTATGTATTTATATGTATATGTGTGTGTGTGTTAATATATATGCTAGTGTATTTGTGTGTTAGAATATATATATATATATATATATATATATATATATATATATATATATATATATATGTTAGAGTGTATATATATGTATGTATATATATATATATAGAGAGTTATATATATATATATATATATATATATATATATATATATATATATATATATATGTATGTGTTTATATATGTATTAGTGTGTGTGTGTGCTTGTGTGTTTATATGTTAATGTGTGTGTAGATATATATGTTAGTGTGTGTTGGTATATAGATATTAGTATATATGTTAGTTAGTGTGTATATATATATAGAGAGAGTTATATATATATATGTATATATGTGTGTGTGTCCTTGTGTTTGTGTGTGTGTATGGTCGTGTGTGTGTGAGAGTGAGAGGGGGGAGGTAGGCAAGCACAGCAGCAGCAGCAAGCAGCAGCAGCAGCACAGCAAAAAACAGCAGCAAGCAGCAGCAGCAGGTTTGAGCAGCATACGCAGCGCTAGTAGCAGTAGCAAGCAGCGGGGGTAGTAGCTAGAGTAGCGAGTGAGAGAGAGAGAGTTATGGATATATATTTATATCTATGAATAGATAGATAGATCTAAGTGATATATAAATAATTAGATATATATAGGTAAATAGATAGATAATTAGATAGATAGTTAGATATTAGATACATAGACAAATAGTTAGATAGATAGATTAATAGATAGATAGCTAGATAGATAGCTAGTTAAATAGATAGATAGATAGTTAGATGAATAGGTAGATAGATATCTAGGTAAATAGATATCTATATAGATAGTTAGATAGATAGATACTAGATAGTTAGATAGTTAGTTAAATATATAGATAGATATATATCTAGATAGATATCTAGGTATATAAATAGATATACATAGATAGATACATAGATAGATAGATAAGATATAGATTGATAGATAGATAGGTATATAGCTAGATAGATGCATATATAGCTATGTATATATATTTGTGAGTTTGGAGATAGATATAAGGTATATGTGTATATGTGTGTATGTGAGATATATATATATATGTAGATACCTAGGTATATGCATATATGTATTAGATATCTATATTTTAGCCTAGATTATAGCTAGATATATATGTTTATGCATAGTTAGTTAGCTAGAGGGGTAGTAGGGTTGAGTTTAGAGAGGTATCTCAATACCTTGAGATACCAAGGTATCTCAATACCTTAAGATATCCAAGGTATTGAGTTTCGAGCGGGGTTTTTGAGCAATTGCCTAGGTTTGAGTTTAGAGATAGGTTTTTATGTATATGTGTATATATTTACGCGTGCTAGCATAGGTTTTAAAGGGTATAGACGGGACGTATAGCGTAGGGTGAGGTATCGGATACCGAGGGTATCCCGGTATCTCAAGGAGGCGAGTTTGAGGGTTTGCTAGCTTAATGAGCTCGGTTTGACCTAAAATTTTAGGGGCACCCTAGTTTGACCTAGACCTGACCGTAGTTGACTCGGTTGACCGCCAAAGTTAACTTTTGACCTAGTTTTGATCCAGAGTTGACTTTTTAGACCCAGAGTTGACTTTTTAACCCAGATTTTACCGGTTTGACCTAGAACGACCCTAGAAGCCTATTTTAAGTTATTTTATATCTGTTTAGCTCATTAGAAACCTGTTTAACCTTGCTTTTCGTAATAGGTCCTTGCAACACCAGTTCGGATCGCCAGTTGCTAAGGACGTCAGGTGAGTACATTCTATGATAGTTTTTATTATCTGATGATTATTATGATTCAGCTTCTAGTATAGTATCATCTGATTATTCTGGCAAAACACGGGACACTGACTGGTATTACTATCTTGTTTCTGATATTCCTGCATCTTTACCTTTTGCACCAGTGATACATGTATATTTTTTTGTTTCATACTTGCTTCATTCTTCTTGCTACTTGCTATAACTGCTTTATAGTTTTTATCATTTAAATGAAACTACTGTTAGAGATGTACTTGCTCCAGTCCTGACTGGACATATTTTTCCAGAGTATCCGGAGGATTGGTGTCCGACGTTTTATGGACCTGAGCCTGTCGATGGTGCAGACAGGGACCCTCTAGTTTAGGAGTAATTTCCGGGTTGGTAGCCGGGATCACTAAGACCTTGTTATTGTTTTATTAGCTTTTAGCACCGGATTTGTCTCCGGTTTTGGATTGAGACCTTGTATTGTATATTATTTTGGATGATGTATTATTATTATTGATATTGTGGTTGTTGTAGTAGTTATTGTTGGTTAGACTTAATAGTTGTTAGTCTTCTTTGTTATCTTATCGTGCTTAGATTCGTGATTGAGTACTTGATTATCATTATGATATTGCTCCTCCGTTTGGAGTTGAGATCTTGACAGGTTATATATTGATTGTGTGAGATTGTTATCTAGATAGTTGACCTAGACAGCGTTCTACCGCCGATGCTGCGACGTAGGCTGGACGTACCCACGACTCATGCCCGATTTTTCGGGTGCGGGTCGTGACACCAGTTGAGCGGAATGATGGTGTTTTCCAAGATTGATCTGAGGACAGGCTACCACCAGGTGAAGGTCAGGAAGGAGGATATTCTGAAGACAGCTTTTCGGACCAGATATGGACAGTATGAGTTCATGGTGATGCCGTTTGGGTTGACTAATGCCCCGACAGTGTTCATGAATCTGATGAACAATGTGTTCCATCAGCATCTAGATAGGTTTGTGGTGGTGTTTATAGATGATATCTTGGTGTATTCGAAGACCCCATAGGAGCATGAGGAGCATCTGAGGATAGTGTTGGAGACTCTCAGGAAGGAGAAGCTTTATGGAAAGCTTTCGAAGTGTGAGTTCTTCCTTGACAAGGTTGAATTCCTTGGTCATGTGGTGACTGGAGAGGGGATCTCGGTGGATCCGAGAAAGATCATGGCAGTTGAGGCATGGAGTGCTCCGAGTTCAGTAGCCGAGGTCAGGAGTTTCCTGGGTTTGGCAGGTTACTACAGGAGATTTGTTCAGGATTTTTCCCGGATTACAGAGCCGTTGTTTCGGCTGACTCGGAAGGACATGGAGTTTGTTTGGTCATAGGAGTGCCAGATCGCCTTTGATGAGGTGAAGAGGAGATTGACGACAGCTCCAGTGTTGACGTTGCCATCAGGTTCTGGAGGATTCACTATCTATAGTGACGCATCGGGAAAGGGACTGGGTTGTGTGTTACAGCAGAATGGGAGGGTGATTGCCTATGCTTCTAGGCAATTACGTCCTCATGAGAAAAACTATCCTACCCATGATTTAGAGTTGGCAGCGGTCATCTTTGCTCTGAAGTTGTAGAAATACTATTTATACGGAGAGCGTGTGGAGATTTTCACAGACCACAAGAGCTTGAAGTATGTGTTTACCCAAAAAGAGCTGAACATAAGGCAGAGGAGATGGTTGGAGTTGATGAAAGACTTCGACATATTGTTGCAGTATCATCCAGGGAAGGCGAATATAGTTGTGGATGCACTGAGCAGGTATCCGGTAGCTATGTGCCTGACTACAGATCGTTATCTTATGGCAGATCTAGAGAGCTTGGGCATTGAGGTGATAGTGCCTGGAGTTGAGATGCAGATGTGGGGACTACAGATTCAGTCAGAGTTGGTAGACCGGATCAGGGCTACACAGTTTGAGGATGAGTTCCTGAGGAGCATCAGGGCACAGGTTCAGATTGGATTTTCAGATGACTTCACCATTGCTGATGATGGTTCTTTGCGGCACGGTACCAGGTTGTGTGTGCCGAGTGGGTCGTTGCACGAGAAGGTTCTTCAGGAGGCGCATCGATCCCAGTATTCTATGTATCCAGGTGCCAACAAGATGTATAGAGATCTGAAAGAGCATGTATGGTGGTACGGGATGAAGCGGGAGGTAGCACGCTTCGTATCCCGATGCTTAGTGTGCCAGCAGGTGAAGGCGGAGAGGCAGAGGCCAGGAGGTTTGCTCCAGCCGTTACCCATTCCAGAGTGGAAATGGGAGCATGTGACCATGGATTTTGTTTTTGGACTTTCCCGTTCTCCAGGCGAAAAGGATGCGATTTGGGTCATCGTGGACAGGTTGACCAAATCGGCCCACTTTTTACCATTCAAAGTGGGTACGTCTACAGAGAGACTAGCAGAGATGTATATGCGCCAGATAGTCAGACTGCATGGAGTTCCTGTGAGCATAGTATCAGATCGGGACAATCGCTTTACTTCGTATTTCTGGAGGAGTCTGCAGGCTAGCTTGGGCACCCAGCTCAAGTTTAGTAGTGCATATCACCCACAGACAGATGGTCAATCAGAGAGGACCATCCAGACACTTGAGGACATGCTTCGCACTTGTGTTCTGGATTTCAGAGGCTCTTGAGAGGATCACTTGCACTTGGTAGAGTTTGCTTACAACAACAGCTACCAAGCCAGTATCGAGATGTCACCTTTCGAGGCGTTGTATAGACGGAGGTGTCGTACTCCGTTATCATGGGATGATGTAGGCGAGAAAGCTTTGCTTGACCCGAAGATGGTGGTTGATGCAGCGGAGAAGGTCAAGCTCATTAGAGATAGACTTCGGATGGCGCAGGACAGGCAGCGGCATTGGGCCGATAGCCACCGGAGACCTTTGGAGTTCGAGGTATAGCTTAGAATCTAGATTTTATTCTTGTGTTTTCTTGTGATTGCTTGTTTTAGACTAAGTGCAAAGACCTTATTTGTTCTAGGTTGGAGATCTGGTGTTCCTGAGGATTTCTCCGACGCGGGGCACTATTCGCTTCGGTGGAGGCGGGAAGCTTAGCCCACGTTTCGTCGGACCTTTCCGTATTCTTGAGAGGGTCGGCGCCGTGGCGTATAGGCTCGAGTTGTCGCCTACGCTGGAGGGAGTTCATGATGTGTTCCACGTGTCGCAGTTGAGACGGTACGTGGCGGATCCCAGTCACGTATTGGATCACTCGGAGATCGTGGTGGGCCCTACTCTTAGCTATCCAGAGCAGCCGGTGGAGATTCTAGATCGACGAGAGAAGGTGTTGAGGAACCAGACTATTCCTTTGGTTCGCGTCGCGTGGAGGCATCACTCTCCGGGTGAGTCAACCTGGGAGAGGGAGGATGAAATGCGCGAGCGATACCCCTATCTTTTCGAGCCCTGAGGTATGGTTCTTTTCTTGCATTCATGTCCTAGTTTC